>JAHHFK020004962.1:0-30472 GCA_024533555.2 Aedes koreicus
GCCTTTCATGGTTTATGTGGCAGTGCGATTGCAGGCATTGGTTTTTTTGATATGTTAAATTGAAATAATTCGCTCGACAGTGGCCGTCGAATATGGTATAGCCAATATAGCTGGAATGAGCTATCGTAGACACGGAAAAGCTCAGTCCGCCACTGAAAATCGCAATTCTCGGAGCTCGTCGATGATTGGTTGAACTGATGCATCATCAATAATGTTATCAAATCGTTTGATATTGTCTCTGTCTGATATTGTCAGGATCAATTAACTAAATCGTTGAGTCGGTAAGGTCAATTTTTATTACAGCAGCATAAAGGGTGTCCACAGTTAAATTGCATCACTTTCAATAAGCTGTAACATGTCGGGTTGATTTCAACAAAATTCTGGGTGAAATGACCTCAGCGTGTATTGTTTACACTGCGTGAGTTTCATTGTGAAATTTGTCGTTGTATCGAAAATGGAGTCGAAGGAACAGCAAGTGCGCGAGAACATTTTGCACTCGCACCTCGACAACTCACTTCTTTCGCACCGAGCCATCGGAAAGATGTTGAAAATTCACCAGTATACAGTGTCTCGTGTCATAAAACGTTCCGAGGAACGTTTAACTGTCGATCGAAAGAAGGTGAGTGGTAGAAAAAGTGTTCCGTACTGTGTGAAGGATCACAAGCGAGTGGTTGCTGCCTTTAAACGCAAACCCAACTGTTCCGTTCGGGATGTCGCAAAAAAGCTGCACTTGACCAAAAGTTTCGTGCAGAAAGCCAAGAAACGAGCCGGACTCCGTTCATTCAAAGTTCAGAAAGCTCCAAACCGCAATGAAAAACAGAATAGGATAGCTAAAACACGTGCGCGTAAGCTGTACACAGAAATGTTGACGAAACCACACTGCTGCATCATGGACAACGAAACACACGTAAAAGCGGACTTTAAACAAATTCCCGGCACCAGTATGTGACTGCGAAAGACGAGTTTGATGTTCCAGAGTCTTTCAGGAAACAGCAAGTGTCAAAGTTCCCCAAAAAATTCATGATTTGGCAGGCGATTGGTTCGTGTGGTAAACGGAGCAAGCCTTTTGTGGCAACTTCAACTGTAAATGGTCAAGTATACATGAATGAATGCCTGTAAAAACGACTGCTTCCGTTTCACAAAAAAACACAACGTTCCTACAATTTTTTGGCAAACTCTCCAGAGTTGCGGCCAATTGAAAAATATTGGGCTATAATGAAGCACGAACTTCGTAAGCATCCTAAAGTTGTCACTACAGAACAGGAAATGTTGAAGTCATGGTTGAAAGCGGAAAAAAAATTCGGTTCAAGCGTTGTACAAAATCTTAAGCGTGGTATTAAGAAGAACGTTCGAGCTTTTGGATTTGGTAAAGAAATACAGTGAAATAAAAATACCTAAACCAAGATTATACATTGTATTTTATTCCCTGAATATTTCATGACAATCGGTTGATTTTGAGGACAAGTTTAAAGTGATGCAATTTAACTGTGGACACCCTTTATGTAAAAAAGCATCATGTCCAGTCGAAATTGATGCAAGTGCTCCATGCTTAAATTGTCACTTATAGTGTATTCGTTGATCAAGGCCTGCACTTTGACACCTTCGTACAGTTTTTCCAACTCGCAGAAGTTATTGGGGATCAGGTTCACAAAGGCAGGGTTTCTTCAATTCTTTTAAATATCCTGGTTTCAAGAAACAATCCAATATTAAGAATATCAATTTGAAAGTGTCTGTTTTCAGCTTGTACACCATTGGCGTTTCAGATTGAAAAAAGTTGATTCAACTGGTTGATTTTCGGTAAGATGTGGTTAATTGCGATCAAGTACAGGTGGTTTGATGGACTGCGAAAACTGATATATACTTTTAAGACTTCCAGCTTCAAGAACACGCTTAACAGCTTGGTCGAAAGAAAGCCATCGGGTCGTGGATGGATGTAACATGTTTCAAGGTTTTAGCTCTATAAGGTACTGCAGTTCATTGAACTTTGCTCTTTTTAAAGGACTTTTGCTGAAGATGAAATATTCTTGTATGAATATGATGCACACAATGCAAATGAATGGCAAATGCATTTCAGTACAAATAAATTCGGACAGTCGTTTTTCAATAGTACACTAACAGAATGCTTTCCACCGTGCATACCACTCACTCCGTCCATACCGAACCCTATAAGCTTCTTTTTGTACAAAATCAAAGTCTTCGTTAAATTTAGTAACAATGGCACTGTGTATCGTATTAGCATCCGCTTCAGCAAGCTCGAGTACGTGATTTAAAGAATCTCGAATTGACAGTTCTTTGCCATTCCAATAGAAAGTCCTCACTACTAAGACCAATTGACTCATCGATTATAAGACTAAATGGTTTGGACCGCATAATTGTCACTAATTCTTGGTGATGCGATTTGCCAAGGAAATTCGTCATGATGGCCGTATTTTTAGTTCGTTTCAGTGCTACGTCCTAGACAAGGGTCAAATCAGTGAAAACAGCCTTATAAAACAGCCAGGCACATACTTGTACTTCTACATCCCTCACTGGTTTTTTTTCGCCAACAAATTTTGCCCGGGGGGTGTTTTTTGCTTTTCCCATTATCTTTTTTTTTTTTTAATCTTGGAAGTCGCTGAAAGTGTATTTTTTTTTTTTATGTTTTTTTTTTCTTATTTTTGTGTTTTTTGTGTGTATTGTGTTGGGTTTTTATGTGTTGTGAAAATTTTTTTTAAATATATACATTTTTTGTTTCTTCTGGTGTCGGGGGTTGTGGTTTTGCTGGGTGATTTGCTGAAATAACGAAATGTATAAGAAAGTGTTAGTAACAAAAAAAAAAAAAAAAGAAAAAAAAAAAAGGAAAAAAAAAAAATTCAAATTGAGGGGGGGAAGACAAACAACACAAAGGGAAACGGAATGGATGAATTTTTTTTTTTTAGAAAAAAAAAAAAAAAGAAGAAAGAGAAGGAAAAGTGGGTCAAACACAATGAGAACGGTAGAACGGCAAAACGGTAACAACGACCAATTCGCAATGTACTAAAATTACCGTTGCCGTTCTGCCGTTGCGTTTTGCCGTTCTGTAACCCACAATGTGATCGCCTCACATGCGTTTGTTTTTGTTTGCTACTGTTGATCAGTTAGTGTATTTTTCAGTTGATACAATGGAAGAAGTCTGCAATTTACTGCGAATTATGCAAGCCGTGGAGGAGTTGGGGCAACTGCAGTGGGAGCTTGCTTGTCTTGGATATGTCAAGCTCTGAACCAACGATGTGTGATCGTATGACCATCTCCGCTTCTCCGAGAAAGATTCGATCAACGGAAAGAAACATCGCCGTAATTCAGGCATGTCAATGAAGGGCGAAAGGAGTTCGCTAGACCCGTTTAAAAAGCGATTCAAGATTAAGAAAAACAACTACGAGGTAGATTTGTCAAAATCGTGGGTCTTTTTCGGTGTATTAAATTCAGTTTCTGCTTCTGCTTGTGCAGATATTTATCTTTGGTGGCTTTCCAAATAGGCTGTCGATATTTGGCTGGATGGAACCGATCGTGTAAATGAATGGTTGTTTTTTTTTTTTGTATGGTGATTTGGGACACCAAAAAGCTGAATCAGGAGCTCTTTAATTACTACCAGATGTGGTTGCTTGGTAAACTTGACAACTGGGTTGAGATACACGAAGACAACTTCCAGTTCACTTCAGCTCCCCTATTATGATTTCTTCAACCAGGAACTTAACTGACGGTTCCTTTTCATCGTTCGCCAACCAAATGTAAAGATCTCGCTTGCGTCAACCCTCGAACAGCATTACCTTATTGCGAAAGCTCATTTCGTTCATTGTCTAAAAGTAAAAAATAAGCATAATTATTCCTCAAAGTATAACCCACTTCGTCTCTCTACACCCACTCCAAAATCAGAATAAAACCCTGCAACACCTCCGGTAGGGAAACCTCGAAATTCGGCACTATAATCGCAAGGTTTTGCTCCCGTTCCACGTACTGTCTTCCATTTTTTGCTCCGCGTAATTCAACTCGATTAACCCGGAAACTAAAATCTCCCCTGCGGCCTTCATACTGGGATGATAATTTAATCGGACCAATTTCTTCTTCACTCAGAACGTTTGTTTACACGATTGACTTCCTTTGACAGATAAATCCGATTCTTTTTTATCTATAGCAATGTTCCCAGCACTACTACAGAAAACAGATAAAGCCAAAAAAAAGTGATCTGAAACATGCATCATTTGAATCAATTTTCTTGCAGATGCAAAAATTTAAATCATTGTGCTGCATGATACATGAAGACGCGGTGCAAGAATTTAGATCACATCAGATCTAAAAAGAGGCCACTTTCTCGCACGTCGCACATCGCGGCCTAAGATTCCGACTTAATATATCAAATGTTTGGAAGTGGCCACTTCCTCGGAAGTACTGAATTCTCGGAACCCTCTCATATGTGGGCGATATCAAATGTCAAATGTCGATATCTTACAATGCTGTGCCAAAAAAGAAAGCTCAAAAAATCTCCATTTTGGAACATGCACTCCGCCAGCACCAGCGCCGGAAGTAGAAGACTTCTCAATATTTCGTAACTCCTTGACGTATCTCTCACGGAGATACTTCCACTTTCGCTTAGCATCTTCAACTAAGTAGGAGAGAAAGAAATAGATTAAAACTTAGTAAAAAAAAAACCATAGAATAATATAATTTATTTACTTGTCAGCTTTACTTTGTTTGCCAAAGATAGCCAAATCTGTTCTTTGGTAACGACGTTTCGGTAGGCCTTGCTGCTTTTCACGTATAGTGAAGGGTGTTTTTCACCAGAGAAATAAAGTGGAAGATGAAATAATCATCTTCCGGTATTTCCTCGACATTTTCCAAACAGATTTTTGTGTTATTAAACAGCACCTCCGATGCTTTCCAATACTGTGATTTTTTTACACAGGGATGCCAGGTGAAATTTAAAACATATACAATATAAAATGCCAGGTTAAATTAAAAACAAATACAATCCCGCATAACGAAAAACAATTTGCTATACAGTCAAAACTACATTTCAAATGTAAGATATATAATCACATTTTATGTTATTGTTATCAAATAGTTTAATCTTGTTTTCACCATATAACCTCTACATTAACACATATTGTTAATATATGCCATATTGTCATTGAGAGGTTTTTTATTGCCTGCACTCGATCTGGAATATATACCAACTTTTTGGCATAGACTACAGCAAAAAAATTGTTCGTGAAAATTGCCATTTTTTTATGGTAACTGAACTTAACCGCCTATTCAGCATATTGTTATTTGGCCTTTTACCTTCTGAAATATTGTTAAAACTATATAGGAGATTGTTAGTTTATAGTTGTCAAATATAAGGGCAAATGTAGTAACAATAACGGAAACGGTCGTCAACAATAAAGGAAATGGTCCAGGAATGGTTTGTGATTATGCGGGATATAAAATATTTACTGACAAATCAACGGAGGTAGCATCTCTGTATTTACATACGCTCAATGTTTCAATTCAGCTTTGCCGCTTTGTCGTTCCGTTTTTTTTCCAAATTTTTGAAAAAAAAAACGCATTTTAGTACTATACCGTTTTTACCGTTGCGCTGTCATTGTGTGCGCATACGTTACATTCCATGCATTGGAAAATTTTCAATTTCCGTTTTGCCGTTCTACCGTTCTCATTTTGTTTGACCCATAAGTATAAAAAAAAAAATTTTTTTTTAAAAAATTTTATAAAATGGAAATATATGTAGTTTTTACTGTATAGCAAATTGTCTTTCGTTATGCGGGATTGTATTTGTTTTTAATTTAACCTGGCATTTTATATTGTATATGTTTTAAATTTCACCTGCCATCCCTGTGTAAAAAAATCACAGTATTGGAAAGCATCGGAGGTGCTGTTTAATAACACAAAAATCTGTTTGGAAAATGTCGAGGAAACACCGGAATATGATTATTTCATCTTCCACTTTATTTCTCTGGTGAAAAACACCCTTCACTATACGTGAAAAGCAGCAAGGCCTACCGAAACGTCGTTACCAAAGAACAGATTTGGCTATCTTTGGCAAACAAAGTAAAGCTGACAAGTAAATAAATTATATTATTCTATGGTTTTTTTTTTACTAAGTTTTAATCTATTTCTTTCTCTCCTACTTAGTTGAAGATGCTAAGCGAAAGTGGAAGTATCTCCGTGAGAGATACGTCAAGGAGTTACGAAATATTGAGAAGTCTTCTACTTCCGGCGCTGGTGCTGGCGGAGTGCATGTTCCAAAATGGAGATTTTTTGAGCTTTCTTTTTTGGCACAGCATTGTAAGATATCGACATTTGACATTTGATATCGCCCACATATTAGAGGGTTCCGAGAATTCAGTACTTCCGAGGAAGTGGCCACTTCCAAACATTTGATATATTAAGTCAGAATCTTAGGCCGCGATGTGCGACGTGCGAGAAAGTGGCCTCTTTTTAGATCTGATGTGATCTAAATTCTTGCACCGCGTCTTCATGTATCATGCAGCACAATGATTTAAATTTTTGCATCTGCAAGAAAATTGATTCAAATGATGCATGTTTCAGATCACTTTTTTTTGGCTTTATCTGTTTTCTGTAGTAGTGCTGGGAACATTGCTATAGATAAAAAAGAATCGGATTTATCTATCAAAGGAAGTCAATCGTGTAAACAAACGTTCTGAGTGAAGAAGAAATTGGTCCGATTGAATTATCATCCCAGTATGAAGGCCACAGGGGAGATTTTAGTTTCCAGGTTAATCGAGTTGAATTACGCGGAGCAGAAAAAGGAAGACCACGTGGAACGGGAGCAAAACCTTGCGATTATAGCATAGACTAACTCTAAGACCAGTTGGTCCCGAACAAATACGATTTTTTTCTTGGCTCAGTCAGTACTAGCACATCGGTCCCAAGCTCGGTCCCAAGCTTAAAAATACGCCCCTCATAATGAACTCACACGAACAAACTCTCAAATATTCTGTCAAAATAACACAGCAAATCAAAACAAAGGCGCAAATATGTATAGTTAGGTGCTGGCTTCAAGGTGTACTTCGGACCAAGGGGTTCTACAACAGTAAACCAATTTCAAATCGCTAGTTGCATATTGATTGTTGATTATAGTGCCGAATTTTGAGGTTTCCCTACCGGAGGTGTTGCAGGGTTTTATTCTGATTTTGGAGTGGGTGTAGAGAGACGAAGTGGGTTATACTTTGAGGAATAATTATGCTTATTTTTTACTTTTAGATAATGAACGAAATGAGCTTTCGCAATAAGGTAATGCTGTTCGAGGGTTGACGCAAGCGAGATTTTTACATTTGATTGGCGAACGATGAAAAGGAACCGTCAGTTAAGTTCCTGGTTGAAGAAATCATAATAGGGGAGCTGAAGTGAACTGGAAGTTGTCTTCGTGTATCTCAACCCAGTTGTCAAGTTTACCAAGCAACCACATCTGGTAGTAATTAAAGAGCTCCTGATTCAGCTTTTTGGTGTCCCAAATCACCATACAAAAAAAAACAACCATTCATTTACACGATCGGTTCCATCCAGCCAAATATCGACAGCTGATTTGGAAAGCCACCAAAGATAAATATCTGCACAAGCAGAAGCAGAAACTGAATTTAATACACCGAAAAAGATCCACGATTTTGCCAAATCTACCTCGTAGTTGTTTTTCTTTTTGTTAATCTTGAATCGCTTTTTAAACGGGTCTAGCGAACTCCTTTCGCCCTTCATTGACATGCCTAAATTACGGCGATGTTTCTTTCCGTTTATCGAATCTTTCTCGGAGAAGCGGAGATGGTCATACGATCACACATCGTTGGTTCAGAGCTTGACATATCCAAGACAAGCAAGCTCCCACTGCAGTTGCCCCAACTCCTCCACGGCTTGCATAATTCGCAGTAAATTGCAGACTTCTTCCATTGTATCAACTGAAAAATACACTAACTGATCAACAGTAGCAAACAAAAACAAACGCATGTGAGGCGATCACATTGTGGGTTACAGAACGGCAAAACGCAACGGCAGAACGGCAAAGGTAATTTTAGTACATTGCGAATTGGTCGTTGTTACCGTTTTGCCGTTCTACCGTTCTCATTGTGTTTGACCCATAAGGAGTAGTACCGGCACGGAGAAAAACAAATATACTAAAAAGCATACACTCTACGCTAAAACCATATTCGTTCTATCCAGTCATTGGAATGCATAAACCAGGTTTATACATTAATAAGAATAAATCAAATATATGCATTACAATGCATTTATCATGTTTATGCAATCCAATGCATACTTTAAATATATACAATGCAATGCATATTTGTATAATATAAATATATGCATTCCAATGCATAAATCAAATTTATGCATTGCAATGCATATTTGTATAAACTGACTGAATGAAGGCTACCTTTGTGGATTGAGGATTTTTCTGTTCTGTCCTCTGGCTTTTTTGGGGTTTGATAATGTTTTTCTTTCAAGATAAAGACAATTTTTGCCTTCGCGTATCTACAGGCTTGACTTTTTTAGTTGCAGAGGTAGTGATTTTTGACAGGGAAATATCGTTAGGTATAAGAATGGAATGACTGCGTTATTGTTTTGATTGTTTTGGAACATGGGGGAGTTGCATGTTTCGGTTGAGAGAGGAAACAAGAGCGTACAACTGGAACTAGCTCTATTGAATTCGTCTCATATTTGAACAACTTCTATGATCATTGAATGAAATCTCACTTATAACGTGATCATCGAGAAACACGTTTAATTATTATTCGAATTACAGATCAAGTTCCTTGTTAAATTAAATTAATACAGGACGTAAATTAAATCAAGTTCTGGTATCAAGCTGCTACTTCTAGGAGTTATCTCAAACTGAAACGCGATAAAAAAAAGGTTAAGCTGTAAGGTATTCACTGTTTTTATACAATCTTATGATTAATAAAATATTTTTTTTGACGACGACGATTAACGAGTGGAATACGTGCTGAAGTGACAAAAATATTGTCTGAACAGCTTCTTGAATTGATAAGTGAAGAATATTAAATACCACGGAAGAAATAAGCTAAAATACGTTTGCCAAATCGTCAATCACGACTTATCTGAGTAGATGAAATTCAAAATGGCGTAACAGTAAATTAAATTAAGAATATTATTTAAATTAGTGAAAAAAAACTTCTATTTCACATTTTATAGAAGTAACAGATTGATAACAAATAGCACTGTTACACTGTTGCCAATGGCTGAAAATCTCTCCCAGTCTGATACCTTACTCATCTGCTTGTTGACTGTATCCCTCCATTGATTCAGTGCACTTTTATAATTTAATTGAAATAGCCGCAATAAAATCAGGAAACACCACTTCGGATCAAGTAACGCAAAATGCACGGAAAATAATAATTATCTAAAACGTATTGCAATGCATAAAATATATTGAATCAATGCATACTTTTTATGCATTCCAGTGATTTAAAAGGAATAAAGCGTAGAAAAGAATATATAATATGCTTTTCAGGATTTAACGCCGATAACACAATATGCATGGAAAATAATAATTATCTAAGATGTATTACAATACAAAAAATATATTGATTCAATGCATACTTTTTATGCATTGCAGTGATTTAAAATGAATAAAGCGTAGAAAGTAATATATAATATGCTTTTCAGCATGTTCGATTTTCTCCGTGGGCGAATCAATGATGGTGTATGTGAGCAGTACAGAAGAAAAGGTGTATTTGAAAACTTTGTCAAATTACTATGCATATCATACAAAAAACACCTATTATTAATGCTGATACAAAACTTAAGACCTTAATCGAACTCAGAGCAGTCACAGACAAAAGAAAATTGCAAAACCCTTCAAATAGGATTTAATAATATTTGTCGCAAATTGATACCCAGCCCAAGTAACCACAAGCATTATATTATTGCACTTATACAACCCAAAATCAACATAATTAATGCGGGATCGCATCAATTCAACAGTTGTCAAGTAATGAAGTGTTAGATTAGCTTTAAGAATGCAATGATGCATTACTAATGCAATGATGCATTACCAATGCAATAATGCTACTTTAGCAATGTCTTATGGCATTACAAAAGATATAGCATTAGTTCGAACTTAGTGGGGCCCTTTTCAGCTTTAATCCGACTTCAATGATGCACTAGACGTAATGCATATGCCCTATATATGCAAGCTATTATAGCCTCGTGGTTACTTGGGAGTTTTCTCATTTTTCTCCAAATGTTACTTACGTCCATTTGAAAAGTTATGCTTGAATTGTCCGTTCCGCTTGGTAATATTGAACAAAATTCCGTAACCTCTCTACTTTTTAAGTCGATACAGGCCTTACCTCAGTGTACACACTTAGAAAAAAGTACCCAGCAGAGCAGTTTAGTATGGGAAGCAAGGGGGCAATCATCTGGGGGTGCGACACATCTAAATCCAGATTCAAGATGATCGTAAAATCTCACGCTAGCGTATCGATCTCTGAAAAATCTTGTTTTAGCTTGTGAATCTTAATCCATCAACTTGCATCGTGCTCCATCTTTTTGCAGTAAATCTTTAAAATCTTCATCAATCTTCTTTCAATCTACTAAGCGTGCGCACATCGCACAAAAGCAAAACAAAAAAATTCCTGCATCTGGGATAGAGTCGCACCCCCTGGCAATCATTAAAGATTTCGCTGTAGCTCACATGCACAGAGACAAATTTGATCGTCAAATTTGATCGTTGGATAGTCATCCTGAGACCATGATTTAATTGTCGGTATAACGAAAGAAATGTTTCTCAGAGTGGATTTCAGTATCAACCTGATGAATATATGGTTAGGATAAATGCATCAGCCTCCCGCAAATCACAAACCATTCCTGGACCATTTCCCTTATTGTTGATGATCGTTTCCGGTATTGTTACGACATTTACCCTTGTAGTTGACAACTATAAACTAACAATTTCCTATAAATTTTTAACAATATGTCTGATGGTAAAAGGCCAAATAACAATATGCTGAATAGGCGGTTAAGTTAGGTTACCATAAAAAAATGGCAATTTTCACGAACAAAATTTTTGCTGTACTCTATGCCAAAAAGTTGGTAGGGTAGGGAACGGCTTAATCAGGCGTCACTATTTTAATCAGTTGTTAGGAAATAGGTCTATAACTCCTACATTTTCCAAATTATTTCATTTTTATGATTCGATCATAAGCTTTATCTATTGGGTCAATGATTCGATGCATGCACCATGATTGATTACCAATTTATTACTGTCATTTTGAAGATTTAAATTACATCATCTCGAAACCATCAGTTTTTGACCTGGTGAAGAAGTTCGCTCAAATGTTGCCTTTGTGTATTTTGCATTTGCATTGCGTGTACCAGAGAGCATGTCTTCATCAGCTCTCTCCCACAACTAGGCTTGTTGCCAGAATGTGATGTTGAACATTGAGTTAAATTTATTACATATTTAGATAATCTGAAATCGCTATTTATTTCATGTTTCTTCCAGCCATTGGAGGTTGATCTATGCTTATGATTATATTGTCCGTCATCTGGCACTATCATTTGCAATAAAAAAATATGTTTTGGAGCTGTCCAAGAAGTACCCATCGATAAATAATACTTCGCTGTTGAGCTGCAGCTATGGCATCACTGTTGCTTTTGAGAGAGCCCATGTTTCCTCTCTTCTTTGTTAACCATGGATATAGCGCACCGGTAATGTAACGTGAAGCCTGCTGTTTCTTGCTTTAGTTTGTTTTTAAACGAAGCATCCCGTTTGTCGTCACAGTCGCTTTGGCTAACATTTGCGTGAGAGTAAATGAAATAAGAAATACACATTGCCTATCTAAAGATCAATGACAAATTAAAAGTTTGGTCGTGTACGTCTGTCTCATAACCTGCTAGGAGACGAGTTTGTGGTCGTAGCAATCGACATGTTTTGGTTGATTGTTTTCGAGAGCGATTGGGTAAAACGATGGAGCGGGTTGAGGAAATTGACGTTTGCAGCAAATCGTGAACTGGCCTATTTCATTTCGCCTTCGCACACATGCACAGAATCGCACTCATACAATATTGTTAGATTATGTACAAATTGAGGAGCTGAAGAAAACATTTTTCTAATCGGAAAGCAATCCGCATGTGTTTAAGAAGTCCCTGCAATTGGGAACTTTATGCCATGGCTATGAAATTTTCTTAGCCTAATGCTCGTTGCTGAATTAATGTGTAAATATTGGCAGTTCTAATTATAGATTACATACAGCTTCGTCAAATGTCTCAGGTGCTGACTAAACTGCTTAAAACCCGTCCCGTACCCTAAATAATCCAGACCGAGTGCAGACAATAAAAAACCTTCCATTGACAATATGGCATACATTAACAATATATGTTAATGTAGAGGTTGTATGGTGAAAATGAGATTAAACTATTTGATAACAGTAACATAAAATGTGATAATATATCTTACATTCGAAATACAGTTTTGACTGTATAGCAAATTACTTATAGGCTGTTCTTACTTACATTCATCACTTTCATATGTGCGCATCATCACGTCATTATAGCCAAGATAGAATTTGTTCGACTTCACGACTTGAAAATCGATCAACTGGCATTTATTCAGTTGTCAGATGTTGTCTTCATTTTAAATTTTTATGTATTGTTTTTCTATTCAACCGGTTCAGCATTTGACGCAACCGCACTCAATGACGTCTACCAAAACGGGCGCAGAATCCGAAGTTGTCCGTCACGGAATTCCGCTTTGCGATCCGAACAAAGTGAGAAGAAAACGCTGTGTATTGGGTTCCAGCATTCAGGCCATCGGTCAGCTGCCTCCAGATCATCCGTTGTGCAAACGCGAACAGTTATATGTGTAAGGCGATCGAAATGTGCAGCTCAAACGTGTCCGACAGTTTTGCTTGAACAGTCGGTCCTTGCGGTGCTGGTGCGGAACATAAAAGAACTGTGCTGGAAAAGAATCCGGAACGACCAGCATTTAAGTTTCCTCAAGTCTAGGGAATTACCAACAAGAGTAATTCTTAACATAAGTTTCAATTATTTCTTTCTCAACCACCTTCCACTTTCAGCCGTCTTTTGCACACCTAACGGGTAACTAATTGTGAGCGTTTTGTTGGCCAGCCGGTCATTTTCAACCAGAAAGTGATTGTCAATACTCGCTTCATTGTCCCCATCACACAAAAAACTCGACAGTGGATATTATGATCTGTGCCCCTTCGCCAATCACACCATTAGATAGCAACATCTACCGTCCACAGATTCCGGATATTTTCCCCGTCAAAGAAATGGTTACCATTTCCATTACCCAGCCAGTTTTTTCAATGTCAACCGGGGTTTTTTTTTTGGGGACAGTACACCCACGTCCAACCCTGATAAAAGAAAAATTACACAAATCCTCCAACTATTTTTTTTGTTGTGTGGGTTATACCATAAATGGGGGTGGGGAAAAAAAAAAAAAAAAAATTTTTTTAGGAGATTTTTACACTACATGTTGTGGGGGGGTGGGGGGGGGGGGGGGGGGCAAAAAAAAAAAAAAAAAAAATATATAAAAAATTAATAAAAAATTATAAAAAAAATTTTTTTTTGATAAATATGATAAAACAATACATATTTATTCATAAATATACTAATGAGAACATTTTGTATGAACGAATAATCCGAGGTCCATTTGAAGTAAACAGTCCTAGTACAATCCTAGTTCAAAGATGGACTTCAAGTGTACTTCATCCACTTGCCAAAATTTGAAATGAACCGCTAGCTATTTTGGCATTTCAAGTCCATCGGTTGTAACATCTGAAGTGCAATTGAAGTACGATTGTACTAGGACGGGAAGTACGATTGAAGTAGGAACGGGGACTTGGCTACTTAAATCGTACTTCAATTGAACTAGGCTCCGCTATCTGGGAGAATACAAAGCGAGTGTGAAAGAGTTAGTTCATTTGTTCTGCCATGCCTGTTGTGCCTTGGCATTGATACACTCTGAGATTTTTTTAATCGTTGATAGTTTAAACTATAATCATTTTTTATCATTAATTGCACGCTAAGACTCAATTACTCATAAAAAGGTAATTGTTTCACCCATATATGGGTAATTGATCACAAAAGTAGGTACATTTGACGTACAATGTGAGTGAAGTGATTTTACCTTAACATGAGTAAAAGCACTCTACCCATATTTGGATAAAAAAATAAAATTATATGATTGGATCGAGTTGGTTATCAGTCTTGCGAATAATTTTATTTTTATTCATGTTCTGAATTTGGATTTTGTCGTGAGTAAATGGTAAGTGAAGAAAATTATTTATGCAAACACATTACCTTAATTCTGTTAATACAATTAAATTTACAAATATCTTTGCAGCCAAAAGAAGGATGGAAAAATCATCATCATCCCGTTAGTAAAAAGTTCAACTGTCCTTGGTTCAAAACCACGCCATGGATTGGACAAAATTGTAGACTTCCTGGAGATTTATTCCTATGAGAATATAACCTATAGTACTCGATCAAGGGGTAGTTCTTTTGTGAAACTATTGGAAGAAATGGAAGAGGAAACCGACAGCTTTGTAGAAGCTTTTTTTTTATTAAATTTACCTAAATATGCGTGAAATTTACTTTAAATTGGTTACCCATAAATAGGTAAACATTACCTATATTGTTGGTTAACCATGTGTACTCATATATGGGTAAAGCGACTTTACCCATAAAATGAGTATGTGCACTTTTCTGCGATTATGGGTAAAGTTCACTCATATTTAGGTAACTGATCTTAGCGTGTGGGTTTACATATTGCCTACACGCTAAGATCAGTTTACTTAAATATGAGTGAACTTTACCCATAATAGCGGAAAAGTGCACATACTCATTTTATGGGTAAAGTTGCTCTACCCATATTTGAGTACACATGGTTAACTAACAATATAGGTAATGTTTACTTATTTATGGGTAACCAATTTAAAGTAAATTTCACGCAAATATAGGTAAATCTAAAACCTTATATTGAAATTAGACGCAAATATGGATATGGATATGGATTTCTCTGTGCCTCAATTATACTACTACTATAGCAATTGGACTAACTGCTGATTGTTTGTTCCATAACAAGTAATACAAATATTGCTGAGAAGTGATTAAAAAGAAATGACTAACAGTTGATAAAACAATTATTGATCGAATGGTTGAACCCATCAGGTTAAAAAACAAGAACGGCATTACTTTTTCAGATGTTGTGATTCCTCCCACTCCCTCTCATCGTAGTGTATTCTCTGTACAATTCCAAGGTCAAAACTCTGCCACAACCTTCTCACCGCTCAATTTTCGGAACGAATCCGGATCCAAATGTTTTTTTCAGTTCTTCCATCTTCTACTACGCAATTCCAACTTTCGTAATGGACCTCAATCTGTTGAATCGCAAGATGGAATGATAACCAACCTTCTCGATCCAATGAAGCTTACGAACTGCCAAGGTTTTTTTATTCATCCAAATATGGGTAATATGCATTTACTCATATTTAGGTAATATCACTTAACTCAAATTGTAAGTGAAGTTGACCCACTTTTGTGAGTACAATTTACCCATATTATGAGTATTGCATCAGTTACCCATATATGGGTGAAACAATAACCTTCTTATGGGTAATTGAGTCTTAGCGTGTAGTATAAAAACCACCGACAAACCGACATGAAACTCAATCTTCACTTTTGATCAAGATTCCATAACGACCGATTCTTCTTCTTCTTCTTCTTCTTCTCCTGGTGGTGGCGGGACCATAGTTGGTCCGTACTGCCAATCCGGCCGATTCATATGTGCAGCGATCCCATCTGTCAAAACCTATAGAATCATTTTATCTAGATAAAATTAATGTGTCCAGAATCCCTCATACATGAACCTTCTTATCAAGTTTCCAAGCGTGTTTGTGGCTTCAATAAACGTTCTTAGCGAAATCGAAGATAGATGTCAGTAATATTATTTGAACAGAAATATTAAGAAATTTTCTATTGTCATTCATGTCGGTTTGTCGGTGTAAAAACTATACTAACGTTTCATAACCCGAATAAAAATTTACATCAGGCTGATGTCTGATTTCAATGTCTACATCAACATGGAATTCATATGTGCATCTTACGTTGAACATTAGAGATCAGAAGGATTTCGCTGTATTTAGGCAAGGTAACATGATGTTAACATCAGACATTCTCAAACATTTTTTTTTCTATTCCAATGTCCCTTGATGTCATGATTTTTTTTTACTTTTGACATTCAAACAAAATGTTTTTCTGATGTTTTAACGTATCAACACTTATTGATGTTTTCAAATGTATTTGAAAAAAAAAAAAAAACAGCAGAGTCAAAGGATTTTTGATGTTTTCAGATGTATTAAAGGTTATGAATAAACCTCTTACATCTGTTTTCAAGTGTCGATTTTTTCCAATAAAATAGATGATGTATGATGCATTCAGTTGTAGAAAAACGTGACCGTGTACCGTTTCCGGATGTTTTCAGTTGTAGATAATAACATTAAAACCAAATAATCTGAAATAATGCATTTCAACGCAACGTGTGATTGTTATGACACAGGATGTATTTTGGCTTATTATGCATGCAAAATTTGACTTCACAAAGATCTTTGGCTCTATCGTTCTATTGTAACGTTTCATTCTTATGTTGTAAGAAGTTTTCTTATGCTATACCCTGCACTCTTTTACAGTAGAATGAAGTTTATTTCTAAGGTAACGGCCAATTCCAATGTCATCAGATGTGTTTAGATGTCTTAGGTACACAACATTTCACACATACATAACGTTTGATTTTCATGTAATTTTAGATTCTAGTTTTATAAGACGTGTCCTGATGTTAAATTTAACATCATCAATACGTTTGTTTTTAATGTGAAGTTTAAATATGTTGTATTTATATGTACTAGGGCGTAACTTCGAACTCTGAATACATGTAGAATACGACAACCCACATTCAAATTTAATGTTTGGAAGATGTCTGCTAATATTTTTTACATCACCATTTCTATTCGGGAATGTTTAAACTTACTCTATAAGTTGTGTGCGAGAATTCTACATAGCAGTATGAGCAGCGTCATATTATGAAAAAAAATTTTTTTTTTTGGTCGGGGGAAGTAGCAACACCCCACAGCGGTGTGCGGTGGCCAAAAAGAAAAAAAAAAAAAAAAAAAAATCTCCTTTTTTTATAAAAAAAATTTTTTTATTTTTTTTTTTATTTTTTTTTTTTTTTTTTTTTTTTTTTGGGAGTTATTTTTTTTTTTTTTTTTTTTTTTTTTTTTTGTTGGTGTTCGTCGGGGGTGGTTGTTTTTGTCTAATAAAATGTATGAAGAATCGGCAAAAAACTTCAACTAAGTTTTTAAATGTGAGCACACATGCGCACATACACCACAATAGGCTTATTTTGAAGATTTTTTTTACCAGCTTTCCGAAAATAAGGGTTTCATCTAGCGCAAACTTGCGCAACTACGATTCTGGGAGGCCAGAGTCCTGGAATGTCTGGGAAACCCTTGAAATTGGTAAATATATAAATCTCATACTACATTACCACGGCCTTACCAGCGGGTGGATAGTCATGAAGAAAACGAATATTTTTTTGGCTCAGGAAGTACTAGCACACCGGACCCAAGCTCGGTCCCAAGCTTAATGATTCGCCCCTAAGACCTCTGATTGTCTGATTTCACCCTCAGTCACTGCAACTATGGATCCCGCAAAGCTAAACCATCAACAACAGCATTGTTATCAGTGTAACACAATGGCCTGGATCTTCCGCAGACGAGTATCTTGAGCGAGAGATTAGATGCCGAAGTATCTCTGCTGCGCAATCTATCTGCTCAGAGCAACAACGTTGTCACCCATAAGCGTCTGCAGTGGTGAGTTTACTTTCGAGAGGATCAGCATCGGAAACTCTCGCGAGTCACGAAGCCGATCGAATAACATCGCATGTGATGCTCATGGCAATCTGATGACCATCGCTGGACCAGGATCAACAGTAGCATCTCGACAGGTTGAAGGAAAACGTGGACGTGGGACCGTTCACGCGGATATATTTTAAAGTGTTAGGATTAAGAAAAAATGTGTGTTAGTTTAAGAATAAATAAATGTGTTAATCGTCCGTATGTTTCAATCTAACCGCGAGTGTTTTTAATGTGGTTGATGAAGAAACACGGAAACCTCCGGCCGTACTTAAAATCAGGAGCCATAAACTTCTAGCCCAACGACTTTGGACAAGGTCAACCCAATTCGAGTGTTGGTGGAGCGCAACCCGAGTCATCGATGTAAGTTTATCCTGCGTCCCAACAGACCGTAACTCACATAAATACACTCTCAAATATTCTGTCAAAATAACATAGCGAATCAAAACAAAGACAAAGATACTTGTATCAAAAGGTACTGAAAAGCGCAAGAGTGTATGGCAAGGTGCAGATTGCAAGGTGTGCTTCGGAACTAGGGGTTCTAAAAAAGTGAATCATTTTAAATTCCTTGTTGGACATTTTTTTTTGGGCTTTTCCCTTTTTTAAGGAAATGTATATATTTTTTTTTTTTATAAAGAAGATAGGTTATCTAGGAAATTTTGCAATGGTCCTTGCAAGTTGATGGCATGTGAGCCTCTTACGGAAACCACACTGTCGTCAGCAAGTTGTCTTAGCGTGCATTGTTCTGCCAAGCAATTGTCAATATCTTTGACGTAAAAGTTATAAAGAAGGGGACTTAGGCATGAGCCTTGGGGTAGGCCCATGTAACTAATTCTGGAAGTTGTCAGTTGTCCAAGTGAAAAGTTCATTTGCTTTTCTGACAACAAATTGTACAAAAAATTGTTTAAAATTCCGGGAAGTCAACATCTCTGCAGATTTTCTGACAGGGTTTCAATGGATACTGAATCAAAAGCCCCCTTAATGTCCAGGAATACTGAAGCCAATTGCTCCTTGTGCGCAAAGGCCAGTTGAATATCTGAGGAAAGCAGCGCTAGACAATCATTTGTTCCTTTGCTCTTACGGAACCCAAACTGTGTATTTGATAGCAAGTTATTCGATTCGACCCAGTGATCGAGCCTTCGAAGGATCATTTTCTCCAACAATTTCCTAATGCACGAAAGCATAGCAATCGGACGGTATAAATTATGATTTGACGCTGATTTACCGGGCTTTTGAATAGCTATCACTTTGACCTGTCTCCACTCAGGCGGTACAATGTTGTTTCGAAGTAAGGAATTAAATAAGTCCAGCAAGCGTCTTTTTGCGATATCTGGGAGATTTTTCAGAAGATTGAATTTAATCATATCGCATCCGGGTGAAGAGATATTTGATGAAAGAAGAGCCATAGAGAATTCCAGCATTGTGAATGGTCTGTCCAGAGAGCCACCGTTTGGAGACGTTTCTCGAAAAATATGTTTTGCTGGAACAGAATCCGGACAGACCTTTTTCGCGAAATCGAATATCCATCGGTTGGAGTATTCATCACTCTTATTAGAAGATGAGCGGTTACGCATGTTGCGAGCCACCCTCCACAAGGTGGTCATTGAGGTTTCTCGTGAGAGTTCCTCGACAAAATTTCGCCAATAACCGCGTTTTTTTGCTTTGACAAGTTGTTTTAGCTGTTTTTCAAGCTTTGAATATTCCTCGAAGTAAGTGGAAGTCATGTGTCTACGAAAAGCTTTGAAAGCGTCAGATTATTTTAAATACAATATTGTGCATTCATCGTCCCAGCCAGGTGTAGCTGGTCTCCTTTTGAAGGGCGCACATGGAACTTTTCTTTTTTGTGCTTCAAATGAGCTTTTGTAGATCAGATCGGCGAGGAATCGATATTCTTCTAACGGTGGAAGTGTATCGACGGATTCAGTACCGATTGTTACCGCCGTTGCATATTTTTGCCAATCGATGTTCCTTGTGAGGTCGAACGATACTCGAGATGGTTCTGAAGGTTGAGGGCCACACTTAATTGAAATGATGATCGGTAAGTGATCACTACCATGGGGATCATTGAGGACTTTCCACAGACAATCCAATGAAAGCCATAAATTAAGAAATAAATTACTCGACACTAACGTAATCGACATTTGATTATGTAGAATTATATGAGATTCTACGCATTTAACATTAAAAATAAGTCACATTATCTAATAATTGCATCAATGGTCTACTTTTATTGACGACAATATATAAATAAATAGATCACCGCCCTTAATGAGTACTATGAGTCCCTACTATGAGTCACGGGAAATAATCCACATATATTTGTGGGAAAAATCCATGGAAATTCCAAATAAAACTGATGTGTTCACACATAAAAAGAACCATCTGAGAAACACAAATGATGTGACAAATGAAACGTATGTGTGGCCACACATAGTAGGTATGTGTACACATAGAAAGTATGTGTGGTTACAAATAGCTATCATTTGGTTCTCACATTTCAAATATTCATGTGTCGGACACTTAGATATAATCATTGCTTTTTTTATCAGTGTACGCATCATCTATTCATCAACTTCAAAGCAGCATATGATACAGTCAACCGAAATGAGATATAGAAGAGCATGGACGAGAACGGCTTTCCGGGAAAGCAGACCAGACTAATCCAAGCTACGATGAATGCCCACACTACAAAAAAATCAACATTTTTTTATACATGTAGCAACTTATAAAAAAACCCAAACTTATAAAACATTGATTTTATGTGAGATTTATGAATGATGATGATGATATAAAACTACCATCTATAGTAGCAAGGTAACTTCCCATAGCAGTGGAATAATCTGAAAAACGATTTGATCAGGATTCTATTATTGTTTGTGATCATCAAGCTCCTGTATGAAGGGCAAAACACGTTTGGGCGGGCCCGTAAGCAGAGACACTTACGCGAAACCCGCGAATATAGGGAAAAGAATTTCCTTCCAAAAGCAAGTTCACACGCACAGCACTAGGATCGAGCCCTCGATTGACAGAATAAACCCAATAGATGGGGTCGAAGAGTCCGCCCTCGTTCCGCGAAATGTTAACAATAGGAAGGAGGCAATCCCATGCTCCCTATCCAAATCGTTTTACTTGGGTGCCCTGATGGTCCCTCCCTTTCCCCGTTATATGTTATTTAATATTAAGTATATTTTGTACTAAAAAAATAGATATTATTATAGACAAAAATACTCTTCTATTCAAATTTCAAACTTGAATGATACATCCAATGGATTCATACTGAAAAATAAATAAAAATTAGATATGTATTCATATCCTACTAGTCCCGGAAAAGCTGAAAAAAGAATAGATCATTCTATGTATCAAGGATAAAATAATAAAAAGATATTATTTTATAAGACATTGTTTACAATTGTCTGTCTTTGTCCTGTATGTATAACAGTTGGTAGCTTAGGTTATGCCGAACACGAATGTCGAACTACTCGAAATAAGTGACGAGAAGAGAGAAGTGAGATGAAGATGAAGATGAGATGTTGCATGGATTGTTGCGCACGGAGTAACTAAAATTTAGGACTTAGATATGCCAGCCACTGGTGTTAATGCAGTACTTGTCTAGACACCAAACCGAGAAGATTATTGTTAGTGTAGTGAATTAAAATAAATGTTTAGTCCTTACTTCAAATAAATGTCGTACAGTTAATAAATGTAGTGATAGTCAAATAAACGGTCTTGTACTTAAAATACGTGTTAATTATTGGAGGTGTACACGCAAAGACGGTCACTGGACTACTAGCCCAACGGAAGACTACACCTAAAGCAGGACTTTCAAAGGTGGAACATTAATATAGATAGGGTCACAACATTGGTGCCGTGACCAGGATTAGTGTTCAATAAAACCGTGGTGCCTTTCAGCTGTACTAGCGCCATCGTTAAGTTTAGTGACAAAAGCCTTTGGCCATCACTCCATCATTGCAACTTGGTGCTTTGAATCTGGTTATTCCTTTCATTGAACTGGGTGGTTTGGCAACGACTTTGGGTCGCCATTGGGAATTTAGAGGAGTATCCAGCAGAGATAAAGAATACAAGGCCTTTTAGATAGGCTCACAAACACCTATCACGTTGAAGATTGGAATCAAGGAGATTGGAATAAGAGACGAAGTACTTGAGAACTCCGGAGTTTCCTTGGCAAGCTCTATCGCTCTATCAAAGTCAGTTTCCCCTTGACAAGGCAGCACGACCTTGGATTTGTTGGCGGTTTCCAGAGAGATACAAGGTCTTTTCGATAGGCTCACCAGGTGAGTACCTGTCCAAATCTACATATCTCTTTTGGAAAGAGTCTCCGCTTGGTGTATTTGTAGGAAGCAATTTGATTGGCTACTCGATTTATTCACCGTCAGTCCAACTACGACATCTAAGATGGGAAAAAAGGATAAGCCAAAAATTCACGTCAAAGACAGCATCAAGGATTTCCTGCTACGAACAGAAAAGTTTCTCAACAGCAACCAGGTATTCGATGAAAACCAGATCAAGTTCCGACTGGAGAAATTGGAGTCCAAATGGGAGGAATTTGAAGAGATTCAAGCAGACATTGAAGAATCAGATGACCGCGCGGAGAGTTTGGACATACAGCGGCATGTTCGAGCAGACTTTGAGGAAAAATATTTTAAGGTTAGGGCAGGACTAGTTAGTAAACTATCACGACAACCCCAGGCACTGCCAAATCAAGAGGCTTCGTCATCTGCTCTCCTTGGTCAACCAGGGGTTCACACTAACGTACGACTCCCCCATATTAATCTTCCTGAGTTTGATGGCAGCTTTGAAAAATGGTTGCCGTTTCATGACACATTCAAAGCGTTAATCGATTCTTCACCGGAGCTTAGTGCTATTCAAAAATTCCACTACTCAAGAGCAGCTTTAAAGGGTGATGCATTGAAATTGATCGACTCTTACCCAATGAGTGAAGCTAACTACATGGTTGCGTGGACTGGTTTGGTATCGCGATTTTCAAATGGGTACCTTCTGAAGAAACGACATTTGAACGCTATGTTCGAATTCCCCAAAATACGAAAGGAGTCAGCGGCGGATATCCATGACGTCATGGACTGTTTTGAGCGGAACACCAAAATTCTGGACCAGTTAGGAGAGCATACAGGCGATTGGGGTGCAATGTTAACGCATTTGATGGTTTCAAAGCTGGATGACGTTACGCAGAAGCACTGGGAGGAGCATGTATCAAACGATCTTGAGGCATCATTTGGCGTTTTACTGGAGTTTCTGAAAAAAACAAACAAACAAGAGTATTGGATGCAGTCTTCGTAGATCAACATGTCTCTACTTCTTCTACGATCCACGGCGGGACTAACACACGCCCTTCCAGATTCTCAGTCAACTCGGCGACGGAACGTAAAGTATCCAACTGTGTCTCATGTGGTGAACAGCATTACATTAGCCAATGCCCGTCATTCAGCCAACTTGCTGTGGACGAACGGTTACAACTAACCAATTTGAAACGTCTTTGCAGTAATTGTTTGGGTCGAAATCATATGGCACGTGATTGTCCATCCAAGTTTCGGTGCCGAACTTGTTCTAAAAAGCACCATACACTACTACACCCAGGTTTTCCGAGCTCAGGTTTTGATACCAATTTCAATTCGGAAAACTCGACGGCACAAAGTATATTTGTTTCAACTAGCACCTCAACTTCGACATCTTCGGAGGGTGATACAAACTCTGGTGATGCGGTTACTGGTTCTTTGACATCAGTTTCAACAAATATGGCAGTTTGACAGCCTGGTACACACGTTTTTTTACTCACAGTTTTACTCAAAATTAAGGACTACTGGGGAAGAATACACTTGGCAAGAGCGTTGTTGGATTCTGGTTCACAGGCGAATCTGATGTCGGAGAAGCTTTGTCAGTTACTCAAGTTATCACGTCGGGATAAACAAGTTGAGATTAGTGGCATTGGGCAAATGCAAAGGAGTACCGCTCATGAAGTGTCTGCTTTGATTTCGTCACGTACGCAGGACTTTGCTTAAACAATGGATTTTTTGGTTTTGGGGCATGTCACGGCTAACCATCCATCATCTTCCCTTCCGTTTGCAAAATGGGTGCCACCACCCGGCATGGAGCTCGCTGATCCTCATTTCTTCGAGTCAGGGCCAATTGATCTTGTCATTGGGTCACAATACTTCTATGATTTGCACTTACTTGACGGTGGCCGGATGCAGGTTCGCAGATTGAACAATACTTTACCTGTATTTGTTAAAACCGTATTCGGATGGGTTGCGGCTGGTAAATCCAAATGGTCAAGTTCGAATACGATGGTTTCCTGTCATGCGACGGTAGAACCACTAGACAAGGCGATTGAAAAATTTTGGGCCATTGAGGAGATGACACAAAAACCACTACATTCACAGGAGGAAAGGGATTGCGAGGAACATTTCCAATCGACGATCAATCGTGATAGGACTGGTCGTTACGTGGCACGATATCCGAAGCAAATGGGATTCTACAGGAAGATTGGCGGTTCTAGAAACATGGCTTTGCGCAGATTTTATCAATTGGAGAGACGATTGGATAGGGACACGAGTCTACGTCAACAGTACAACGAATTTCTACAAGAGTATATTGATTTGGGCCACATGCATCTTGTAGGAAGTTTGGAAGACACGCGAGATGAAAATCAAACAATTTGTTACCTGCCTTACCATCCGATGTTCAAGGAATCGCGTTCTAAGAGTTCTACAACTAAGGTTCGAGTTGTTTTTGATGGCTCAGCGAAAACGAGGTTATTCTCTCAACGACTTGTTACTCACAGGACCGGTTATTCAACAAGAGTTATTGGACCTCATGATCCGTTTTCGTAAGCATTACATTGCACTTCTAGCAGATGTGGCAAAAATGTATCGGCAAATTGAAATTCATCCAGAAGATGCTGTTCTTCATCGTGTTTTATGGCGATTCGATCCAACTGAGCCAATCAAGATCTACGAGCTACAGACTGTCACATACGGTTTTTCACCGTCATCATTCTTAGCGACACGTGTCCTGAAACAACTCGCAATAGACGCTGGTGACAAAAACAAGCACGCTAGGTTAGCTGTGATGAACGACTTTTACATGGATGATTTTCTTTCGGGAGCAGACTCGATTACGCATGCAAGGCTGTTAAGGAACGAGGTTCAATCACTTATGTCGGAAGGCGGATTTGAACTACGGAAGTGGAGCTCCAATGCTCTGGATGTTTTATGTGATCTGGCCATCGATAAAATTCAAGAACAATCATCACGGCATTTTGAGCAGGAGCAGACGGTTAAGACACTTGGAGTAGCGTGGGATACCGGTCGAGATTGCCTTTATATTGATGTTCCAGCTGTGGACCTGGAGAAACAATGGACAAAAAGACGGATATTTTCAGCGATCGCTAAATTGTACGACCCTTTAGGGTTGATATCTCCAGTACTAACGTGGGCAAAAATACAAATGCAACATCTTTGGTTGGCATCCATTGACTGGGACAGTACCATCCCACACGAGATACTCGGAAAATGGACGGAATTTTACACACAACTTCCGTCGTTGCAAGGATTCAAGGTCCCCGTTGTATCTTTGCCCAACGACCAACTTCGATTCAACTTCACGTGTTTACTGATGCTTCAGAGGAGCATGCATATATGCACGGTCAGTCAGCGAAGAAGGTAAAACTAATGTACAACTCAACGAATATGCCTTTCACGCCTAGAGCTAAGCGCTGCGTTACTGGGAGCGAGACTGTATGCTAGGGTTTCTGCAGCGCTGAGAATGGAGGCCACTCCAAGTTGTTTCTGGTCGGATTCGATGGTAACGTTGCATTGGATTAAAGCACCCCCAAACAGTTAGCAAACATTCGTCGGAAACCGGACTTTGGAAATTCAGACTCTAACACATGGACATAAATGGAAGCACGTCAAGGGATTGGATAACCCTGCCGACCTCGTGTCACGTGGCATATTACCGAACGATTTTGTCAACAACGCATTCTGGCTGAACGGTCCTTCATGGCTGCAAGAAGAAGAAACAAATTGGCCCGAGCAGTCAAACACACTCTTTTTGGCTGAAGACATACTTGAACGACGAATAACGATTTTGGCAGTACAGGCAACATCAGAGCCCAGCTTTATCTTCACTCGGTACTCTTCATTTTGGCGCTTAGTGAGAATTACAGCATATCTTCTCCGATTCCTCAACCGCTGTCGTTTCAAACACAATCGGTGCGAACAATTCCTTTCAACGTTGGAGCTGCAGAAACAAAAGAAATACTGGTTAAGGTTGTACAACAGGAAACATTTGCTGAAGAACTGAATCTCTTAAGGCTTAAGAACTGAATCTCTTAATTCAACCTCACGGCCAACTTTCTAAGGCGCGAACAGTTCCAAGCCGACCCTTTTCAACTACGGGCGTTGATTTCTGCGGCCCCGTTTTTTTTAAACCGGTACACCGTCGTGCGGCACCACAAAAAGTGTTTATCGCCGTTTTTGTTTGCTTTGCTACCAAGGCAGTGCATCTAGAGCTGGTTTGGGATTTGTCTTCAAATGCTTTCATCGCAACCTTTCGTCGGTTCGTTGCCCGACGTGGTTTTCCAACTGAAATGCAGTCCGACAATGGAACGAATTTTCAAGGCACAAAGAGTAGGCTCACCGAAATGCATCACATTTTTAACAACAAGCGTGATCAAGAAGCAATCATTAACGAGTGTAGCAGTAAAGGAATTATCTGGCGATTCATCCCACCACGAGCTCCAAACTTCGGCGGTCTCTGGGAAGCAGCAGTAAAGACAGCGAAAACTTCACTGCTGAAATCAATTGGATGCCGTCATCTATCGTATGAAGACATGGTTACGGTGTTGTACCAGATTGAGGCGAATATGAACACCCGCCCACTCACACCGTTATCTGATGACCCAAATGAGTTGGATGTACTCACACCTGGCCATTTTCTCACCGGTTGTCCATTGCTAAGTCTACCAGATCCTGACTACAAATCGATACCTGCCAACCGTTTGGACCATTATCAGCAGCTGCAACAAATTATCCAAAATCATTGGCAGCGATGAATAATTAACCGAACTAAACCAACAATGGAAACTATCGGGTTCCTCTAGAAGCCTTCAGGTGGGCCAAATGGTACTTTTACGAGAAGATGGAAAACCATCTGTTGCTTGGCCGCTTGCTCGGATCGAATCAGTCCACCCCGGCGAGGATGGCATTGTTCGTGTAGCAACCATCAAAACTAGATCAGCAAATTATAAACGAGCGGTGTCTAAATTGTGCCCACTTCCAATCCACCATTATCTACAACAGCAGTGTGAGGCAGAGTCATCAGCAGCAGTAAATGTAGCCTAAAATACAAAAAAAAAATGCATTTTGTCGATAGTTACCTAGGATTAGCACAATGACTCAAGCTATAAATTTGACAAAAGCAAATTGTAGGTGGCCGGCAATGTTTACAATTGTCTGTCTTTGTCCTGTATGTATAACAGTTGGTAGCTTAGGCTATGCCGAACACGAATGTCGAACTACTCGAAATAAGTGACGAGAAGAGAGAAGTGAGATGAAGATGAAGATGAGATGTTGCATGGATTGTTGCGCACGGAGTAACTAAAATTTAGGACTTAGATATGCCAGCCACTGGTGTTAATGCAGTACTTGTCTAGACACCAAACCGAGAAGATTATTGTTAGTGTAGTGAATTAAAATAAATGTTTAGTCCTTAGTTCAAATAAATGTCGTACAGTTAAATAAATGTAGTGATAGTCAAATAAACGGTCTTGTACTTAAAATACGTGTTAATTATTGGAGGTGTACACGCAAAGACGATCACTGGACTATTAGCCCAACGGAAGACTACACCTAAAGCAGGACTTTCAAAGGTGGAACATTAATATAGATAGGGTCACAACAGATATGTTGTAATATTTTTTCTTTATACCGTTCTAGTAACATTTCAAAGATTGCAATTGAAGTGATCGAAGAGTCCGGTTTGATGATTTCTGAAATAAATGACTTATCTTACCATAATACCACTAAACACAATATTAAAATATAATCTTACATTGCTTATACGCAAATGCCAGTCTTTTATGAATATAGTAGTTGAAGTTCAGAATTGCAATTTTAAATGAAATGTTATGCTGAAATGCTGAAAAACACATTGAGCCTTTGATGCCTGTCATGTTGCTCCATGCTCTTACATGGTTTTGGAATGCAAAGATGATTCTAAAGCGTTATTATATTTATATTTATATTTCAAGCTTTTTGCTTTCACAAATTGCTTATTGCTTGCTTTCAACTTATTATTCGAAATGCACTTCCACAGTTATTAATGGAAAGCTTTTGATGCCGATGATTCTTAAGCGTGCTGAAATTATTAATAACTTGAGAATGGAAAGTATACAATATGATTTAAAGGTACACGATCTTTAGTCGCACCCCCTCACTTCGCTATTGTCAGATTGACAACATTGCCCAGGCTACGCCAACCAGCGTCTCCATGTTTCAGCTGGCAGTCTTTTGTGATCATATGACTCGTGAAGGCGTGAGGTAAGAACTTGTGAGGACCAGAGGTCGGTAGCACCCTCCTTCGAAGTTGTCAACTCACCATTTGAAGCCCACATAGAGTTTATGTGAGTTTTATAAACTACAAAAATTCACATATGTGCTTTATAAGAATGTCAAATTTCTAATATTAGTACTCGATTTGAAAAATATGAGCCAGGAATCTAATGGTTGCAAAATCCATAATATCTCACACATAAAATTGAGGTAGAGAATTGAAATAGCATTCATGCCCTCACTCAAATACGAATCCAAGAGAAGAAGCGCGAGTTTCAAAGTTGAGAAAATGGCTGCTAGAAAACAGTTTGGCTTGCATTGTGCTTAATGATAGGGTAACGGGATGTAATGTCAGCCTAGCTCCTTCATTCGACCTATGTACCAAAAGGTTTATATAAAAGAAATATAATTAAGTTTGAGGGGTGTCATTAATTCGCCGATAACCAACAAAATGATGTTCCTACCAGGATTGACCGATTCATTTCAAATCCATTGAGACATTATTGATCAATTAGATACGGTTGTTCACTTCCACGTAGTTTTCGATTTCCTCAACTTCTTAGACAATATGACTTTACTGGTTAAGCTGAACAGATTATCAACACGATCTTCGAATGATCTAAATTTGCAGAAACTGAACCTATGAACCGAATAATGCAGCCAAGATGTACAGAAAATAGTCACACGTTATAAACTAACAGGTCACATAGGTAAAATAACAACGATTTAACAAGAAAACCATAGACCCAATGTTAGGAACATATTTTTTTTCCACGTTCCCAACTATGGCCTGTTAAATGGAAAGCGTAGTAAAAATGTTGTTATTGGTAAAATTTACAATAAAAATTTCTGAGTTTCGATTGAAAGTTTTCCATATGGGTCATCTTAACACAAACTAAAGGAAAAAATCTGTGAAGAGTGAATTATAATGTTTTGATTATCAAATGGTCGCTAAATCATATGTGAAAATCACTTAAGTGTTTCTTAGCAGTTTTAGTATGGTTTGATTGTTGAAATTGTTTGTTGGGTAGAGCGAATACAGCTGTAAACGCATTGAATCAGAAAATCAGAAAAAAAATCGTACGAAGACAACATTTAATAACAAATCTGTCGAATGGGAAGAACTTGCAGCCATGAATAGACCCAATTTGGCGCTTATAGACCTACATTACATCCATATCCCTCGAAAGTTTCTGACTTTATAAAATGAGTTGTGTAACTTTTCGTGATTCGTACTACCAAATGGCATATTGAACATATCTAAGCAAGTGAATAACTAGTTAAATATCGCTTCCAGCTCAAATACTTTATGAGTTATAGTAAAAAATGAAATCGATTGTTGCATATTAGGCTGAGTCAAGGGACACATACCCTATCGCAGATTTTTCACAAACATTTTACCATTGATTGGTTTGACCAAATAAATTTTAATGCCATTAGTGCGTCGTTAGCTGACAACAAGGAATACTTGTTCTTTCGTTTGGCTGAAGGTGAGTGTGCGAATGCATGCATTTCATTAAAACGATATTAGATAATGCTGATTTGTAGTTTGGCAGCGGATAGACAAGAGTCGAAACGGAGAGGGTCACATTATGGATGACGCCCCAACGTCGACCGTGCTTTCCGTTCACGCAAACCGACAACGAGAAGCACTTTCTGCGTTTCCGCATGCCAAGGGAGGTGTTCCTGGACATTATGCGATAATTAGAGTCAACTAGAGGCTTCTCCAAAATTTATCTGTATGAGCTATTTGCAAGTGCTTATCATGACCAATCTATCAATAAACAGATTGTTTACTTTAAAGACTTCATTAATTTTCATTTCCGAGCAATCGAAATACTATTCGGAATCTCAAAACCTCCGCATTTCAATCTAGTCAGCGTTTTCCGGAAAATGCAGTGGCTGTAAAAAACTAAGACAAGCATTCGTTATTTAGGAATGAAACGAAAAGGCAATTCACTA